>CM014729.1:1261127-1310567 GCA_004329165.1 Spatholobus suberectus | reverse complement strand
AAATTTTAACTCATGATCAGACAAAATGGATAATGTATAGGTGTTAACTCCTCTATGGAAACTATTCAACAACAGAGTAATAGGATTAGGAGCTCATACTCCACCAACCAAAGTATGCCAAATCAATATCAATATACGCCTAATCTAGAATAAGAATAGCGTTAGGTGATTCACGAACCAAAGCTAGACAGCGAATAGCCTTTGATGGTAATAGGTACGCGACAATACTCTCCATTGATCATGGATAAATTGTAGTGACTTGTCAAGAGTGTTAGTGCGCAAATTGCCTTAATCATGGCACAGAGTCATGACCCTCTAGCCCTTGTGGGATAACGTGCACTGAACATCCTCGAGGTCTTCTTGCCTCCATTTCAAGATTCCCCCCTGCCATCATAGGGTGTAGCTACTCTCAGAACTTAGGTATGATAACAATGATATGATCATAGTCCATCTTATTAGAGTTAATATCAATTAAATATTTCAAAGAGGGTCTCAACTTCCCTAAGTACAGATTTTCAATTTGCCAATAGTTGGCTTCAAACAAATCCTCTTAATTAGAGGTAAAAAGTTAATAATTTCACTTGATATCAACTTTAATATAAAAGACTAATCTCTGTGCACATGACAGTGTATTAATATTTATTTAATGAATCAATCACAACAATAGTAAGGGGCTAAATTTAACTACAGGTAACTTTACTCGTATACTCCCGTCCCTCCTTACTTTCACTTATCCCTTAAGGGTTAATAATCAATAATTGATTCACAAGTTTTGTTAAATTTTATGGGAGAATTTGTAACACTCCTACTTTTATATATTAAATTATTCTGTATGTTTAAAAATTGTTTTTAAGTCATCAATGTACTTAGAACAATTAATAATAATTTTAGAAATTTTTCTAGAATTTATTGAGATAATTTTTGTAAAATGACAAAAATATCCCTGGTTGACTGTGGGAACCAACCAGAGACTTTTTGACCTCAAAATATTTTGCAAATTTTATATTAAGTATCTCTCATTATAAAAACTTTATTTTGAAAGAAAAGTAGTGAAAAATATAACAATTCTATTTCAATTCTTCCACTGTTTTTTTAATATTTGGTAATACAATTCTGAAAAATCGGAAAGGAATTTTGAAATTCTGACTCCCACAATTTTGCTCAAAATTTCAAGAGCTATTTAATTGTGATTTTTAATAATTTTTCTGAGCCAGAGCCTGAAAAAATTAGAAAATGACAATTTTGTCCCTATTTCTCAACATTAAGAACTGATATGAGGAAAAGATTCAATTGACATTAAAATGTCAATTTGAGCTTGGAATTATGTCATATATATTAAAATATAATTTTGAGAATTTTCTGGAATTTCTATATAAAATGACCAAAATGCTCCTACGTGTCTAATAAGCCAGCCAATATTGGTTCGACATTTAAAAAGGGTAAAAATGGTAATTTAGTATAATTATGGGTAAAAAATTTAATTTTATAATTTTTATAAAAATTTTGGTATTTATTGAATTAAATGGATTTTCTATGAATTTTCTAGCTTAAAAATACAAAATAAATACATATAATTTGAAATAATTTAATAAAAATTAAAATTTATCATTAGAAATTTATTTTTGATGAAAACCAATGTATTTGTCCAGTTTTGTATTAAAATGCATTATTTTGATATTAAAAGCTATTTTTTCAAGTATAGACGTTTTTATCGGTACCAGTTAATTCACCTACAGATAAAATTTGACACATGGAGGCTTGGGACAGCTGGTGGAGCACGTCCCCAACCCTAAAATAGGTGATTCACCACCTATTTGGGATATGTGTCCCTAAATTGGATTAAAAATAAATAAAATTTGATTTATGACATAATGCTTACATAATAGATGATGTAAATCTTGGACATCTAACCCCCCCTCCTTCTTCTATAAATAGGCCTCAAAGTTTTCAGATTTTCACTCATCCTTTCCTCTCCCAAGCTAGAGAGCTTCTCTTTCTAAAGTTTTCTCTCTCTAAAATATTTTTTATCTAGTTTTTATGTTAAAATTTTGCTAGTTTTCAACTAGTAGAATTTATCCTCTTAGAAGCTTTGCACCAACAATTCCATCATCTTCATCAATTGTCTTAGAGGTAATGGGGGGAGTGGGGTCAGTTCTAAATTACTGTCACTTTGTATGTTAGTAGGAAGGATTTTCCCCTAAACCCGTTTAGGCTTAAGTTTTATTATTGTTATTATTGTTTAATGTTAAACTTTAATTTTGCTAAGTTGTTACTCTGCCCAAATTTAAATTATTAAATTATACTTGTTAAGCTGTTACTCTATTCAATTTTAGAAAATTAAAATGCACTTGCTAAGCTATTACTCTGCTCAATTTAGAAATTAAAATGTATTTATTTAGTTGTTATTCTGCCAAAATTTTAGTAATTATACTATAATATCTATGTCGTTATTCTGTTAAAATTCTGGTATTGTGCAATTTCTACAAATAAGGTAGAAATGTTAATTGTACTGGTGCTCAAATTAAATGAGACCAGGGAAACCTCTGCTTGAGAAGTTAGGAATTGATAGTTTAGTGAGTAATGTAAAGCAAGTGACATGTAGTGGCATGGCACCCTGCTAGGGAAGCCACAGTTTGGTATGGTGAAGAATGAAAGGCAGGGACCCACTTGGGGAAGTCTTGGGGGTGGGCATCGAGTGGTGAAGGTCCCAATGACTAGGGTAGCGCCCTTGAGCCGAGATATTCGCCTGACCAAACTCGATAACCCCGACAACTACTCAGCATTCCAGGATTGGTTTGAGAGTATACCTCTATAAATGGATATCCTAAATTGTTATTTTGTTCCTCAATGATGATGAGGACTGTACCATGTGATGGTGTTGAGAGAGGATATGTACTCCTAGTCACTTCCTAGGTTCTGTTGAGAACTATTACCCACTAATGGGAAGTATGGATCCATATCTAGTCAAGGGTAGTCGGATACAACTTAGAACGAACCTTAGGATCCCTTGTGTTGTCAGTTGTGTTTTATCTTTGTTTTATGGTAGATTTCCTACCGTACATGTAAAAGTGATTTTAGAGCAAAACACCTCACTCCATTATTTTCTTTTGTGTATGATTGGTTGTGATTATTGAAGATGACATTAACGCTCCGTGATGGTGAGTACGAGATAGATATTAAAACCAAAAATTGATTAATGATTTTGATTGTCATTATTTATGTTTAGGAATGGTGTCAAAGGAACCATCTGTAAAGATCAATTTGCTTCAAAAGAGAATTACAGCATTGACAAGCTTCAAAGTAACATATCGGAAGGCATGGAAGGCAAAGCAAAAGGCAATAATTAATGTTTTTGGTGACTGGGAAGAGTCATATGCCGCACTTCTTAGATGGCAAAAATATATGCAAGACTATGAGCTAGGCTATTATTATCAACTGTATCATGATGATTTTGTTGTTGGTAATCATGTCACTCGCGAATTTTGTCAATTTCATCGATTGTTTTGGGTGCTCATGTCGTGTTGCGATGCTTTTCGTTATTGTAAGCTAATGATACAAATTGACGGCAAACATTTATATAGAAAGCATCGAGGTACATGTTAGAGGATAAAAGTTGTTTATAATTCTTAAGTTTTTATGGTTAAGTTTTTATAAAATGTTAAGTTTGAGCTATGTTTAAGTCAATTAAGTCAATAAAATTAAGTTTGCTTTATTTTGTGAATCTAAATGATTTTTACTTATTTTATATGTTATTATGTGTAGATTGGAAGCCCAAACAACTTTGTGGACAGTCCAAGATGAGAACCCAATGAACTGAAGGTCCAACCGAAGTTTGTCAAGGAAAATTGAAGTTAAGTGTGAGGGCTTAGCCACCATCTCAAGGGCTTAGCGCACAATGGCCAGAAAAGATAATAGTCAAATAATGCCTATTTACTAGAGACCCCTCTAGTTATTGATTAAAGGGCGCCCAACGCACAGAATAGAGTGCTAAGCGCTCATTAATGAGAAGTCTTCCTTATTTAAAGTGACTTTTCAGAAGAATAGAGGACTAATTGTTTTCTGAAGACTTGGCTGTGAAGTGCAGAGGAGCTAAGGGGTTGGAGTTCCTTTCCAAAGGCTTTCAAGATCAAGAACACAAGAAATTTCAATTGGGGATTGTAAGATGATGATGAGTGGCTAGTTTCTTAGTTGTTAAGGTGTAGGTTAGCTAGATTGATATCTCAATGTAGATGTTATATGTTATTTCTATTTGAATTCCAAAGTTTTATGTTAGTATTTGATTTTTATGCTTAATGCTTTCTTTGCATTAACCTTTGAATGATTTAAGAGTTTGATTGGTGATTGGAAAATACTATTTAAATTTTGAACTAAAATCAAGTACCTAATGAGACATATTTCAAGAATGAGATTTGCTTTAGTAGAGAAAAATAGAGCTCTTGTTCTTAATGCAATTTTTGCAATTGAACTGCCTACGGAATTAGGAGTTGATTATGAAAATTAGGCTTATGATTTGAGGGATTGAATCGTAAGTAATAGTGTAGACTCTTCTTAACATTGAAACTTGGAATTTGAATAGATAGTCTTTTTGAGCATGAAGTGGATATCTAGGCTAATTGAACCCCCAAAAGTTTTTTTTTTTTCTATATTTGCAAGAACCTTTTTTCTAATTTTATTGTCGTTTAAAATTTTAAAAAGAGAAAAATTGTTAGTTTTATAATTTTAATATTAAAGCTTAAGTTTGCGTGTTTAGAGGTAGATTAAAATTTCAATTTAATCGTCTAAATAATGGTAAAACTAGGAATTGCTAGGCATTAAGCTAAGCGTAACACCCCCACTTTAACTTGCTTATTTGTTTTTCTAATTATTCTATGATTAACTGTGAAAAATCAAATGGGAATCTCAAGGGTATAATTCTCATAGTTATATTCATATTAGCAAGTTCTATCTAGTTTAGATTTTTATTTTATTTTATTGGGTTAAGGCCCAGAAGCGATAAAACAACTGATTTGTCTCTAAAAACCTACTTAAAGGGATAAAATAGTAAAAATTAGCTAGAGAGGTTTAAAAATTATTTTTAAACCATATTTATATTCAAAATAATTAATAATAATTTTATAAATTCTTGAGAATTTTTCTGAGACATTTTTTGTGAAATAACCGGTATACCCTTAGCCAACTGTGAAAGTCAACAGGAAACTTTTTAACCTCAAAAAATTTTGAAAAATTTATATTGAGTATATTTTAATTATACCAATATTATTTTAAGGTAAAAATAGTAAAAAGTCCAAAAAATATATTTATTTGGCAAAATTGGATTTACTGGCTTAATAAATGCCTTTTTAGTGAAAAAAATTATTATAAATAATATATACATGAGAAAAATCTGAAATTTTTTGTAAGGCTCACTAAAATATACTTGAAAGCGTGGTGCAGGCAGATTTTCCAAAAACTTAGCCAAAATTTCTATCTAATTTTATTGCATTAAATTAATATTTAATTATTTTTAATATCTAATAATTATATAAAATTTTTTTTTTGGTTTTTCAGACCTTTGACTGGTCTGGGACATTTCCCCTCAGTCCACATGGGGAAAGTACACATAAAATTGTATTCTATTGTTTTTGATTCAAAAATTATATCTAAAATACCTACTTTTTGTCCTATAAATAAACCTCATCAACCACTACACTATTACACACTTTTCCTTCAGAAAATCAGAGCTCTCTCCCTGCCTCCCAACTGCTGGAACCGTGCAGCACCTCCTTGCCCCAAGCTCTTGAAATTTTTTTTCTCTCCATTAAAAGACCTCCACCAAGTTTAAGCTCCTAAACCTCCAAACCACCCCTTCTCTTCTATTTCTCCACCAACCAACCATATTTAGAGGTAAGGGGGAGTGAGGTTTAAGCTCTACATTTGTTTCTTAATGGGTGTGTGTGTGCGTTATCCCTTAAACCCAAATAACTTATTAATCCTACTACTATTAATATGTAACAATTTATATTCTTGATCATTTTAATTCTTGCTTTATTAAGTCATTTACTTTAATGTTCATTTATTTTCTTGCTTTGTTATTATTCCATTATGCTGCCATATTTTTTTATTTGTGCTTTATTTATATTTTTGCCCATTTACATTATGTCATTTACTTTATTGTTTAAGTTCTTGCTATTTAAAGTCTTGCCCTTTAATTTTTTCTTTACTTATTGCAATTTATATTTGCCCATTTAAATTATTGTCATTTATCTTATTGTTATCTTGGTCATTATCATTTATTTTTATGTTAAATTATTTCTATTGTTGGTACCATATTATAACTTAATATCCTATTATAAATAACCATCAATGAGCCTATATTTATGCAAGCTAGTTATTTTCTTGAAAACCAATTTTAAGCCTCAAGATCACTTGGAGCAACAAATTTTGGAACCCATTTTCCTCTTAAAGGCTCTCGGCCATGCTTAAAGAAAAGGATAAGAAATATATTTTTTATGTCAATTAACTTATTAGAATGGGTAAGATGATTGAGAAATAATAATTACTTATAAAATCAATTTTTGGACCACATAGAAAATGAATTTGATTTCTAAAAAGAAAAACAAAATTTGGGCTTTTTCAAAAGAAGGGCATTTGGCCCATTGAAAAATGAAATAATGAAGAAAATGAATTTTTCATTTAGATTTAGCATTTTTGACAATTACTTGAATTAATTCAAATTGGTGAGAATAAAGCTTAGGAAAAGTTAAAGAAAAAAAAAGGTTTTCTTGAAAAAGCAAGTTCTACTAAAATTTTGTGGATTAATCTAAGAAATAAGGTTTTGTCAAATTAACTAAATGGACCTTAGGCCCAAATTAGGAAAAGTTTTTAGAAATAAAGACCTTATTGGACAAATTTTAAATTGTTACCATTCAATTATTATTTTGAACCAATTATGGCTAGTACGGAAATAAATAATTAATATTGTTCAAATAAAATTAACAAATGTTTTGAATGCATGCAATTACATGACTTTCTTCAAGAAATTAGAAGTCTTGGTCTTGTTAGATGAACAACCCAAATCTTAGTAAAAGGAAATAATTGGAGAAAAACTCTAAGTATGCTCTATGGTTGCAGTATAGTCTGACCTTCCACATCAGAAAAGAACTTCTCTTCAAATTTTATTACTATGTTCTAGTCATAATTGTAGACAAAAGTTTTTCTCTTTAAAATAGTCTAATTTGAAAAGTTAGAAAAGGATAAGGATAAATCAAGTGATTAAAATAAGAACTATGATAAATGTGTGAATGAGAATGAATATGTATGTAAGTTTGATTGTTGATATTTTCCTTCCTTATGGTATTCGTATTAAATTATTTCTAAGTTTTAAATAAAAGTGATGGATGAATGAATACCTGTGATGAGTAATTCTGGAACTTTGCTGGATTATCCAGAGAGTATGTCTTGAAACTTAGAAAGCAAAATCATAGGAAAACCCTGAGTTAGGCCCATGCTGAGAAGCATGAGTGCCTGTGTCTGGGAAGTCACAGTATGGTACACTGTGGGATGAAAGGCAAGGACCATTGGTTGGGTCTTGAGGGTAAAGGTGCTGAGTTGTGAACATCCCAATGATTAGGTTAGCACCATATGCCGAGGTAAATCACGTAAACCAACTTGACAACCCTGACGCCTGCTCAGCATCACCATGATTAGTGGAGTGTATATCCCTGATGGGCGTGTGGCCTTTTCTCGAGGATGATGATTACGACATGGATGTCTGTACCTTATGAGGGATTATACGAACTCCCAATCGCTTCCCAGTGATTCCTGATGGTTAAGGTGAATCATCAAATATAGGTATGGATCCATAGGTCAAGTAAAAGTCTGTAAGTGAGTGACAATAACATAGGTCGGACCTTAGGATTCCCCCGATTGCTTGTTTGAATTGTTGTTTGTAACCTATTAAGAAACGAATAAGGCTTTTATAAAAACCTCACTCCTTTCTTTTGCTTCTTTTCACATACGATCATGGTACGAGTAGATGAATCTATTCCACGGGATGGTGAACGTCCATATATCTTATTGCCCACTGGGACTCTGGGTCTATGACCCCGTTACTCAGTATTTGAAGTTCCAGGGGAAGGTAACCTTCACGTTTATGTCTCCTATTCCAGACGTTTTTCTACCTATTCAGCAGCTAACATTACCTATGACCCTATCAACTACTGCTCCCGATGGCTATGTCAGAGGACCATAGGCCCCTCCACCATCACCTATAGACGATAATATGGATGATGCTCCCTTCCCACAGATGGATGCTACTCTTGACATCGGCATCATGGCAATCCGGGCACTATACCTTTAGTACTTTGAGCCACCAGTTAAGATCTCATCGTACCCTGACACCACTGAGTCTTCATCCGATCCCTCCTATCACCCAGGTGAAAACTATGGATGGGTATCCTTTTCTTCCGAGATTAGCAGTGTCAACAGCTACGACGGCCTTGGGCAATTACCTGATGGTCATATACCTACTGATGACGAGGACACCGATATGATGGACTCAGGGGACATTGATATAATGGATTTCGAGGACTCACTATGATGACGATTCTGCTTGTGATCTTTTTACATGGGATGGGGTAGCCTAGTATAGGTTTATACTGCTCTGACATAGATTTTTGTTGTATAGCTACGGGTGGGTATTTAGGCTTCCTTTTCATGTATTTCCTTTTTATGTATTTTTTGATGTATGTACTTAACATTTGACCTTGTACAAAGGCTTAACGCATATATATATATATATATATATATAATGATGTTTATTTCACGGTTACAGTTCTCTATATGATGTCTCTTTATTTATTCTATAATTGCAAAGAAAACAAAAAAAATAGTGCAGTAACGAATTAAGCATAGTTAACATTTTACTAATCCATTAAGTACTTTTCTTATTTTAGCGGGTGTTACGCTAAGTCTTTGAGGGAACAATACTTTTATTCACCCTTGCTATTAATGCAACTGGGTATACTTGCTAAGGTAACAAGTTTTTGGCGTCGTTGTCAGGAGTACTAGCAAATCCAAATTTTCTACTAATTTGGACATTGTTATATATTTCTTATTTTGTTTTATTTTAATTCTCTTTTCTTTCTATCTGCATAATTTGCTTATAAATATTTTGTGCATATTACCGTGATCTTTTAGTTTAGTGTATGCGAGGTATAGTTTCACTAGAGCAATTGTTATTCAATCCTGGTATTGTTAGAACAGAAAGATCAAATAAAAAGAAATCCAAAAAGAGACGATATACTCAAAAGAGGAGACAAGGAGAACAAATAGAGCAACAAGAAACTATGGCAGAAAATAAAGAGTAGTAGCCGCCAATAAGAACACTTGGTGATTATGGTTGAGAAATGGACCACGATACTTTTCTAACATTATCAGACCTCTTGTAGCTGCAAACAACTTTGAAATGAAGCCAACTCTCTTGAGTCTCATACAACAAAATGCATTTGCTGAACTCAACCATGAAGATCCTTATGAACACTTGGCCACTTTCTATGAAGTGTGTGATACTGTAAAAGTGAATGGAGTCACGGAAAAAGTAATTTGTAATGTTGTGTTTTCTTAATGTATGATTTAGTGTTGTGATAAAAAAAAATGGAAATTAGATATGTAATCAAGGTAATTAAAAGAAATAAATGAATTGTTGTGTATGTTGTGTACGACTTATGTGTTGTTTATTTGAAATTCTGGTTTGAATTTAGAAACTTGAGATATGTGCTTGAGCCAATTGGGTGTGTTGTTGGTGTGATTTTAAGTTGTTTAGGGAAAACAAGTTGAGTTGGACCAATTATGAGCCATGAGGAGTGGTTAGATGAGTTATGAGCCTTAGATAGCCCGAAGTCCGTGTGAAAGCTCTAATCGATTTAAAGTATAAAATGAGGGGGGGGGGGATTCTCTTATTTCTATTCTCTCTTTTTCTATCTCTCTCTAAATCTCTTGGGTTTAGTAAGGGTGCCGAAGGATTTCAAGCCCCAATTTAGTGTTTTTGGCGAGAAGAGGATTGATCCTTTGAAGATTTAACTCAAGAGACCATATTCTCAAGAACCAAATTCATATTTGAAAACTTTTAGAGGAAAAGAAGCTTACTTTAGTTGTAATCTTACTGGTTGATTGTTGTTAAGTATGATCATGACATTGGATTATGTTGAAAACTGATTGGATTTAATTCTGTGGGATTTTGTTGTTAAAATGGGCTTTTCTTGAGCCTTGGATGATTTGCTAGTGAATGTTGTCTTGTTTGCAAAAATCTATTAGATATATTGATTTTGGATGTTGTATGAATTTGTTGGATCTTGATTAAGCTAAATTAGAGTAAGGATGAGTGAAAAGGTTAGATTTTTGGGTTTTGTTAGAAGAGAGTCGCTAAGCGACTAAGGCCCTCACTGAGCGAGAATGCCCTAAGATTGAGGTGAGACTGTTGGGTTGAGGATTCGCTGAGTGACTCATTGCGTCAACGAGCGAGTGTTCTTGATGTAGGATGAATGAGTGAGGAAAATAAGAAATTTGCTAAGCGATAATCGATTCCTTGAGTGAGTGATCATGAGAATTCTGGAAATTTTCCAAAGAGTAGCTTGCTGAGCGAGTAGAATACTCGCTGGGTGAGGGGTGAATGTTCCAGAGTGCTCGGAAAGAGTTCATGAAGTGAAACCTATGCTTGCTAAGTGATTTAGAGACCTGGAGTGTTATTGCTCTCTATTGTAAGTATCCCGTTGAGCGAAAAATATGTTCGCTAAGTGAGAATTCATATCTGAGACTTGGCTATTCTCTAGAGTGGCCAGTGTCTGAGCGAGACTTATACTCGTTGAGCAAAATATGAGAGGAAAGCTCGAATTTGCTGAGCAACCCCTGTTGTTGTTGAGCGAGAGCTTTAGGTACAGAGAAAAGAGTAACCTTTGGAGTTGAGTTTGCTGAGCAGGGCTTATACTCGCTGAGCGAGAACCTTCGAGAGGGAAAGTATGCTCTCTGTATGGAAGGTACTCGCTGAGCGAGCATATGAATCGTTGAGTGAACCTAGTATTTTGTTGAGGTATGTAAGAATTTGTTAGAAAATGGTAGTTGGGTAGAAGGTTGCTCAGGTAGAACCTCTATAAGCTTGGCCGCTTTTAGGATCAGAGACTGTCCCCACAAACCAACACAAGACATTTTCAGCGTGCTTTGTCCTCACTCACACGCTTCTTCAGAAACTTCCTAAGAGGTCACCCATCTTAGAATTCTTCCAAGTCAAGCACGCTTAACTATGACGTTCTTAAGTAATAGGCTATCGAAAAGTAGATACATCTTATTAGTATAGGTAGCACTTATTAATTCCTTTAAGCTATCCTCAACTATACAGTCCATACCTACACAGTCTCTAGATCCCTCTCATTCCACTGTGTATTTGATTCATTCACGTACCCTTCCCGCTAGAAGCCTATCAGGAGTCGCCTTTATCCGTGCATTATCTTTTTTCCACTAGCGATCATTCCCCGCTCTCGTCAACACGCGGGATGTTACATGTAACGATCTTTGTCGCCACAATACTACAAACAAACCCCTATACACACACACACACACACACACACATAATAATAACAACCAATTCGCAGGTTACTCTAAAACGTATAAGGTATGAAATAATACTGTATACAGGTCCATTATCATATATATACAATACCAAGGGAGAAATACAAAACCAAAACTCCCTATAGCTGGTTAACTATGCAACATATATGATTAAAATCCAAAAATAAATAAAAAGAGCTTCTAGAAAAGCTCCACCCAAAAAGGACTCCGAAAATCTCCATCTAAGACCTTCTCCATCAGCTCTAAGATGCTGGATCTGTAGACGTCTCTCCCCTTGCTCCCACGCCAAAATGACGTGATCATCACAGTCACAGCAACACAACAACAGCAACAAGATATCCAACCAACAACAGAACAAGACAAGGGTAAGCTTATGAAACAAAGATTAACATATAATGTTTAATCCAACATATTTAAAATCATTAATCACACCAATATGGAAACTAAATCATCAATTTCTCATCCAAATCTCAAAATTTCTCCCAAAACCCATTTTCAACAAAAACCAACGAAAATGGCAACATCCATAGAGATTCAACCAACTACAAAGCAAAAAATCAACATACCAATAGTTATTAACATAAAACAACCGATTTGTAAGCTTCCCTTACCTCTAAAAGTCTCCAAATTTGAATTTTGGTTCTTTGAGAAACTTATGTCTTGAGCCAAAACCTTCTACAGATTGATCTTTCTTCCACAACAACACTAGACTAGGCTTGGGAGTCCTCTTAACACTTGTAGTAACCTCAGATTTTTAGAGAGAGATTGAGAAAGAATTGAAGAGAGAGAAAGAAAATGAGAGAATAAAGGGAAATCCTTCTTCACTTATATATTCGACCTCCCCGGAGCTCTCACATGGACTTTTGGCCAACTGAGGCCTAAATCTCACCAAGCCACTTTCCTTATCTTTGGGAAGAAATCCACAACAAAGTTAGGCATCCATAGTAAATCTCACTTATAAGCACACACAACAGATCTATTCCCCACTAGTTTATTCCCAAAAGACACAACCAGCTCTAATACCAAAAATGTAACAACCCACTGCCGCTACATAGCAACTTTTCTACCTTATCTCTTGGAGGGCTTATATAATTAGAAATATATATGTACATCAAGGAAATCAAAAGAAAATACATACACCAACATTATTAAAATATTTATATCAACAAATATAGGAAGAGTGTTTTGTACCCTATATCTGTTGATAGAAATATTTTAATAATGTTGGTGTATGTATTTTCTTTTGATTTCCTTGATGTACATATATATTTCTAATTATATAAACCTTCCAAGAGATAAGGTAGAAAAGTTGCTATGTAGCGGCAGTGGGTCATTACATTACACGAGCAATCTAAGGCAACACTTTATGACAGGCCCATTCTCCAGCTTTGTTGCTATCCCTTGAAAAGCAACAGTGATAATACCAGCCACAACCATTCTAACCTTGTAATCAAATATGAAATTAGCTGGTAATGCTGGAATCAAACCACCCATAACATATCCTGCTGTTGTTACTAGGACATGTGTAACGGGTTCTTATGGGATATTCGCATGAGCTTCTTCAACTTGAGCCATTAGTATGTCATGCCTATTCCACATATAAGCAGCCTTCAAAAATGGCTTGACAAGTATTGCAACAATATATCCTACAACGAAAGCAGCAACCATGGTTGTGATGTTTTTTTGATTAGCTGCAAGTCCAATCATCAATGTTCCCATTATCATTGACCCTTTTATGGCTTTCAATGCTGCTAATGCACACAGCTTCTTCACCCTTTCAATGTTGCTCTCTCCACCCTCTTCACTTAGTGGTGGGTCCCTTCCTCCTTCTTCACTTGGCGGTGGGTCCACTCTTCTTTCAACAGGTGACATTTCAATTTCAACAGTGTCCTGGTAACCAAGGAAAGAATGAAGAATTAATTTGAAGGTAAAATAAAGTAGAGAACATAAGAAGATAGAAACTTAATGAGTAAAAGGGAGAGACAAATATTGACCTAGGTTAGTTGGCTAATAAGATTAATGCGTGGAGAATATATTAGATGTTTTATGAAAAATACTAACCAGCATTTTGTAAATAGTAGTTAAGGAATGAAAGATAAAAAAATATTCAAAATATTATCTATTGTTCAGTATATATATACATTTGTGATACAGAGATGAAAATAATATAACAAATGAGTCTTGGATGTCTTTACCTTTAATCTTCCACGAATAGGATGATAGAGCCCAACAGTTATTAAATGAAATAAAAATAGAAAACCAAATACCAAAGAAAAATATAGAGAATGGTAAAATCACCTGGCTGTCCTCCATTCCAAACTACACTTTTAGCTGGTTCCACATTGTACACCTAGGGGGAAAAACAAAAGAAATCATAAAGTTTCCATGTTCACTCACAGCCGTGACATGAAAGCATATTCTCAAGTATTATGCTACACAGAATACAGCGAAAAAATCCATGCTTGAGATTTTTTCCCCCCATGTATTTTGCTGCGCAAAAATGAGTTAATTTGATATTCAAATTAAACAAAATAAAAAAGTTTCATCCAACCACTATTTCTTTGTTATAAATTTGCAGGAGAGAGAAGTACTAATTGATGCTCTTAGGAAGAAGCATTGTTAGTCAAGCCGCTATTGAGGGTCAAGAAAAGTTTAATTCTCTTGAAAGAGGGATGAATTCAGATGACAAATACATTTATTTTTTTTGAAAGCATTATGATAGTGGAATTAAAGTGAATTTCCTATTTTTCCTGTGTCACTAATTTAATAGTGAAACCACCCTTAACTTTCATGTCAAAAATTACATAACACCACAATCAAATAATGAAATATGCTATCAACATTAAGGGATATATCATGGTTCTAAATTGCGGTTGCGGTCACTGTTACGGTTTCATTGAAATCCCTAATATTGCGGGAAATTGCGGGAAAATGCGGTTGATGCGGCCGCAATTGCGGTCGCGATGCGGTTGTGGTGAATCCAAAAACCTTTACGTTGCGGCCGCAATTGCGGTTGCGGACCGCAATTTAGAACCATGGGATATATGATTAATGTAATGTTATCATCCGATCACTATTTCACAAATATTTTACTGCACCCTCAACATCCCCTTCTTTAATATTGAAATTGTTGCATACATTGTGTAATGCCCTCTAATTCAGTAATCCTCTGTTTTAAATAACTGTAGGAGTAATGAATATATTAAAACGAAAATAAAGTTACAAATTATAATCTCTAAGGATAAAATGCAAATGAGTATTACCTTTTAATTAGTAATCTTAGAAGAGTTCAACAAAGTACTTGGCTCCTTTATTCTCTACATAGTCTCTCATAAGATTGTAAATATCTTGTCATAGACTGTCAACTTTTTAGGTATCAATATTACCAAAATAAAGGAGGTTCATGACAGAAAGATGTTGAGAGGGGAAGAGAGAGAGAGGGAGAAAGTAAATTATTGCTGATGAATTATAAACCATCTCAAACATTTACATAATCATTCAAATAATGTTTAGTTTATTTTTCCCTTTCAAGCAGGGGAGATAGCATAGAAACATGAACGAAGAAACACAAGACCATCGAAAAACCAGAAAAGCAAATACAACAACTAGAAAGTCAGCAAGCACCGGGTGATGTGGGTACGCGAATCTATGAAATTGAATTTGTTATTAAATGGAATCTACCTAGTCTACAACCTATTATACCAAAATTGATTTGAAATCTTCAAAATAAATGCTGTTGATAACCCTATAATGGGATAAAGGATTTAATCTGTGAATTTTCACCAAGGGTGATAATTGAAAACATAAAGGAGTCCAAGAACTGGCTTCAAACATGTTTCTAAGGTAAATATAGAGCACATGTTAGGTAGGTATATTTCTAAGAGAGTATGGAATGATTATAATCTGATAAATATCAAGAACTTCGAGCATAAAGAACTAGATTATACTAACAACTAGCTGGCATGCATACTCTAGATCTATTCATAAATTTTGTATACCAATTCTTAGGAGGGAAAAAAATAACAAGTTGGCTATCACCTATTAGTTTGCCATATGCTAACATTAGAAGCACATTGTTCCTATGTCACTAAAGAATATATATACTAGTAATTAGTATAGCATAAAGTCCCATATGTTTCACTATTCAACTTCAAATCTACAACCTGTAGTTCAGCAGCTTTTCTTGCAAACCATAACATTGCTTAAATTCTGAAAGCATCACGTCTTTTTGTCAAGGACTATGCTAATTTAATCAACCAAAATTTTAAGCACCAGAATGTCTATATCCCATGTTTTCCATTGCATAAGGTATGTCTTCATCAGTTTCCACTTAAATCAGGAATATAGCCCGCATCCTTTAAAATAGAGGTAACCTCTCTTTACCTGGTAAATCTCATCAACTTGTTGGTGAGATTTATCAACTTTAAGTAAACAAACCTCCTTTTGTACTCCAATCCTTCTATGACCATTGTCATCCCTGATTCTCTCAATGTAGCCCTAACCTCCTCAACGTTGTCCCAAAACCCATAAGAGGCGTAAACATTGCCAAGGGAACATACTATCCAGCATTTACACCTTCAAATTTTAAAATACTTCTTGGTTGCAATTTTTAACATGTCTAACTCACCATGAATCTTACAAGCCCCAAGTAAGACACCTCATATCACTGTGTGCTTGCTGATGCCATCACACTACTCCTTCACACTCCACGTAAAAGGAAAGGGAAATGATAGATAAAATCATTTATTTATCCACTTTTTATTTTGAATGCAAAAAGAAAGTAAGAAACAAACAAACAAACAAAAAGAAAAGAAAGATAACAGAGAGCAAGAAATTATACCTCCAAAGCTTTAGCTGACGGTAGCAATTGTGTACGGTAAGAAAACAAATGGGTCTCTTGTTTCCTATATGTAGGCATCATGGTCTCAAAATTCTAGACTCTTCTTAGTAAGACACTAACGGTTTTCCCCTCAATTTTTTTTAAACAAAAATGCAAAGGAGAAAGTTGGTTACAACCAATTGTGCGCTCCCACTCTACCCTACATTTTTATTCTTTTGACACTCTCCTCCCGTCTCTTTCTTATTTATTTAACTTTTATTTTTTTGCTTTTTTTTTAACTTAATTTTTGTTAATTTTTTTGATAATTCTCTTTTTTTTTTTTAAATAGCCGAATAAAATTGGATGTTGACATCCTTTATTCTGTTCCTCTCTCTCTCTCGAAAGCGATACAACCTAAGCCCAAATTGACTGAGCATTGCTTTTAATATATGCATTGCCAACTCAAAAGCCTTTTGACTCTAATAATGACAATCTTGGTTTTGCTATAGGTGAAATGTCTAGTTTGTAGATTCTCATAACCTTTTGACCTTTTCAATGGGAACGTGATCACCAAAAGTTTCCTAATAACGAATGAGTGCTAAAATTTCTATTTTTTAATTAAATTTTTAACAATTCAATTATTTATCATATTAAATATTAACATGGGCAACATAAATTTTTAACAATTCAATTATTTATCATAAATACATCTCTAAAACGTAAAAGCAACAAAACACCATTCTGCAAAGAATAATGAAGAAAAACTCATATCAATCTACACGGTCAAGGTCTCGAGTTCAAGTCTAGTGGGTGCAAAAAATGTGATTGGGAGGTAAGACCCTACTAAAGGTGACTAGGTTTTCGGATGAAAATTAGTCATTGGTAAAGTTGATGGATACTTTATACCAGTAACATGGTTACCCAAAAAAAAAAAGCTCTTGTAATCATTTTCTTTTAGTAGCTAATAATTTTACTTAAATTATTCAACTAGTTACTATTTTGGAGTAAATAATTTTTAGGCTTATATTTTTTTGTTCTCTCGAATTTGGATAAAGTTTGCTTTTGGTCCCTCAAATTTAAAAATAATTTTTTAGTCTCTCTAATTTGGAAATTACTCACTTTTGGTCCTTATTAGGGGCTAAAAAGATCACAAATTAGGGACCATAAGTGGGCAATTTTCAAATTAGAGGACCAAAAAAATTACTTTTAAATTTGAGGGACTACAAGCAAATTTAGCTCAAATTTGAGAGATCAAAAGATATTTAAATCTAATTTTTATAACTATAATTGTGGAGAATAAATCTATTATAATTATTATAGTAGAATTCACATTTAGTCACATATTTTTAAATATTTATTATTTAAAGAAATTATTAAAATAACCTTAAACATAAAATTTAATAATACATCATATTACTAAAAGGTTAAAACATAAAAATTGTAAGGCTTAAATATGTTTTAAGTCCCTGTAAATATAACTTTGTCTGTTTTTCGTTATTGCAAAAATTTGTTATTTTTACATCCCTAACATTTTCTTAGTGTTCTTTTTTTAGTTCTTATCATTAATGCTAGTTAATTTAGTGCTAACACAACTAACAAAATAAAGAATATTAATTAAGATAATCAAGGCAATAAAGGATTTTAAATTAGGATAATTAGATTATTTGTAGGCGTGTAATTCAATTAAGTAATGTATTTATTATTTTACAAAAATAAGTAAAGATAACAAAATGGGTTACTCGATCCATTATGTGCTAGCCCGATGTGAGCCACAGTTACAATTGGCTATGCCAAAAAGGCCCAATATTCAAGTTAGTCGTAATCGGGGTGGCGGTGGGATGACAAAAATAAGTTAAAAATAGGAAGTCACCACCAAGGTTTCTTAGGGAAAAACATTAGAAAAACCTCTTACAAAGAAAATGGTCTACAAAAACAGATTTTGGGTTTGAGTGTTAATTATGAGTAGAGAAGGTGCTTAGCACCCTATAATGTTTGTAATAAAGATGGCTACCTTTAATTAATTAATCAAATTATTTATAATTTTTAAAATATTTTTCTCACCCAAAAGTAATTACAACAACAAAAAAGAGAATTATATTTATTCCAAAATTTAGTTTTATTTTATTTGAAAATGATTAAATTTTATTATTTTTGAGATTGACAAGAGTGGTCTCTTGCTTCTACGTATCTCCCTATGTAATGGAGAATCAAACTTACATAATTCTTTTGGTAGAAAAACATTTATGTGTTGTTGTTTCTTTAATTTTTCTTATTTTTATTTTAATATTTTTGAATTGTTATGGCCTGTATGTCTTAAAATATAAAATTGACAGAGGTTTAAACCTAAGCCAATCCATTATTTAATTTTGATTTAATATTTTATTTTATAACAATTTAATTTTGGTTTAACATTTATATTTAAGAGAAGAGTTTTAAGACCTCAAGCTATACAACTTGTATATCAAAATCTCAAGATTAAGAAGATGTCGTATTCAATTAATACTTCTTCTATTCAAGATTTTGTTATTATCAATTTTTAATTAAATTGTAAAACTTGATTTTATCAATTTTTATTTTTCTTCTTATTATAAATAAAATTTTTATATTTTTATAATTTTAAAAAGAATTTTAAGACAACAAGCTGACATAACCTACATCCTTAAATCCAAGGATTAAGAAGATGTCATATCCAATCAATCCTTCTGTTCTACAGAATTAAATTAGTAATTGGACATTTATAAATGTATACTTTTTAAAGTATTTTAGAATTTATTTCTTGTTAATTCAGATTTTTAAATATACGTTAACTAGAAGCAGTTAGAAAGATAAAATAAAGTAAAATTAAACCTAACATCTAATATAACAAGATAACACTAAACATAAAAATAAAAAGAAAGCGAGGACGGGTGTAGTTGGAATATTAACTCCAAACTAATGTGATATATCCTACGTACCCATATTAATATATGCATATTTCTTTCTATGGACACAATCCAGCAAAGATTTTTATTATCAATAAACCTTTTTTTTTTTTCTAAAAAACAAAAACCATATATACATATTACATAAAATGCACAAAAGACATATATGAGGTAGTTGTGAAGTGTTTGGGATAGGTGATCTTATGAGAGTGTTTCAGTGTGTGTTGTGAAGTGTGAAGGTCCTGTCACTGCGTGGTCAGTGCATATGTGTTGATGAATCGTGAGGAGGTGGTCTTGAGTGATGGAGTGTGAGTGAGGTGGTTGGCAGAAAAACCATCTTTGGTGGATCGTGGGCCTGTGTGAGAAAATGGGAGAGTGAAAAATCTGAATGTTCTTGAAAATCAAAATGAGTGCCTCCAGAGAAAGTGTTTGAGAGAGAAGTTAAAATGTCTGTATTGTGAGTGATATGCGTGCGTGTGAGGTTTTCTGTGAATGTGTAGAGGTTTCCGTGTAAGAAAAAATGAGCGTGAAGGGCTATGCGTGTGTGCTCGGTGTGTGCCTGAAGAGAGCCTCCTAACGATGAGGGAAAGATGGGAGGAAAAAGGATGGGTCTCTTACCAAGATGAGTGAATATGTGGGAATGGGCGATAAAGAAGTCTATGTGCTATGATATGAAGATAAGCCAGTTGTATCTCCTGTTGTCGTAGCTTAGTACTACCGTACGGTACCTGCGCAAAGCTGTGGTGTTTGGAGCAAAAAGAGGAGGCACAGTAGACAAGTAAAAAGATGCTTGGGAGACAGACCGAAAGTAGGAGTTTACTATGATATGTTTTGAATATTTATATTTTTTTCTCTTTAGCCTTTCTTTCTTTTTCAAACCCCTTTCCGCTATTTTGCTAATTTATTTTGTATTTTACTTTGTGAAATATTCATTATTTTTTTATTGTTTTAAATTTTCTCATTATTATTTTGTTTGGCCTTGACAAAATTAGGTGTTCACACCAAGTTCAGTTTTATGTGAATTGCGATTTTTTGGGCCGGTCTGACATTTTTGTATCTTTTTTTGTTAATTTTTTACTTTCTCTCAAACCCAAGTCCTATATCGATTTTTAGCTAGTATTGATTGTGATAGTTGTAGACACAAAAGAAAGATATGTATAACTTGAATTTGAACCACAAAATATTAAATTAAGTAAAAGGAATCGTAAATATATTATTATTAAACATTTAAGGAAATTCATGATAATTAACATTGTAAAAGTTTTTCATCCCATGTGCTTGAATAATTTGGGTGCAATATGTAACGACCTTCTGTCGCCACAATACTACATACAACCCCATACATTATTAAGATGTTTAATAATAAGTAACCAGCATGCTATATAAAATATACATATAAGTTCATAATATAATATGATATACAATCCTAAAATCTAGATTAAAAACACGGGAGATACAAAAACAAAACTCCCTATAGCTGGTCAACTGTATAATATATACATCCAAAACTCAAAGAAGAATGACCTTTGGAAAAGCTCTACCCAATAAGGTCTTCAACCTCTCCTACTGAGACATCCACTATCAACTGTGAGATGTAGGATCTATTGGAGTCTCTCCCTCTGCTCCCATGCCAAAATGATGTGATCATCACAGTCACAGCAACATACAACAACAGCAGCAACTACAGTAACCATACCAAAACAAAACAGTAAGGCAAGGGTAAGCTTACATAATAAAACCAAATAATATATACAATTCATATTGTCACATCATTAACATACCAAGACCAAAATCCAAATCATCAAGGAATGGGTTACATACCATACAACACAACAACAATCATGCTGTCAACCCCTTATGTCAATGTATGAATGACACGATTCTTGAGAGATTTTTACATTTCGGACGATCAGCCAGGTCTTATCCCTTACCATGGTCATACACCATTCAAGGATTGCTAAAACTCTGATCAGTTGGATAAGCTTATGGTTGTTAGGATAAGTGAATGTGGGTGGTGGTATATCGTGATACAAGGCCTGCACTGCCTTGGCCCCTTGTGAGATTTACCCATCCACTCATCTCCTAGGCCCAGCTTTCAGACCCCACTTTTCATCCACGCACTAGGTTGGAGGCCCGTTTCAGCTGCAGCTCCATTCACCCTCAACTTCCATACCTACCCACATACGACATGAGGCCCATACTACCTCAACCAACAACAGATGCATGTATGCATGAGCCACAATACCACAACAAATATATATATATATATATATATATATATATATGTGTGTGTGTGTGTGTGTGTGTGTGTGTGTGTGTGTGTGTGTGTGTGTGTGTGCGTGTGTGTAGCAACACAACAACAACATCATAACACCACGTGGTCTACTCAGCACCACCTGTGGTCCAACAACTATTATCAATACCATGTAGGCTCATTCCAGCCTCAAGCATAGTTAACAGGTCAGGCCCTATCTAAGCAGCCCACCTCATGAGAAATCTCATACACAACAAGTGGAGGTCCTATCTAAGCAACCTTCCATTTCACATCCAATCCAACAATCAATTATAATTTGAAAACCAAGACTTTCGTTGAAACCATTTGGAAGATAGATAAATCTTGAAATTCACAAAAACCTTCGAAACATTTCATTTCTTTAATTTAGAGAAAATCATATCTCAACTGGACAACTCTCCATTATTCTCAAATAGAACCTTTGAAAATGTATAATACCCTTTTTATATGTGTATATACAAAATACTTCGCGTTTTAAAATGAAAACTGTGAAATCTTAAATGATACATTCAGTTCTGAAATAACAAATTATATACTGTAGTAACAGATTATATCCATTTAGTAAATGCACCAGATTTCATTTTTCAGCAGGGATAATCGATTATGGGTTTCCATAATTGATTATTTCCGAACCAAAACTAGAAGAAATTTTTCTGAAACCCAGATAATCGATTATCAAAGCTCATAATCGATTATTCCTGAAACAAAATCATGAAAACGACTTCTGGAACTCCAAATAATTGATTATGTGATCCTCATAATCGATTATCTGCGACGATTTTCGAAAAAAACTACGATTTTCTACAGGGAAACTCAGACTTTTCATCCAAATAACCCAAATTTTCGAATCAATGGTGTTCCAACAACATCAATCCAATTCATATACATCAGATTACACAATAAATTCAATATATCAACTCACAAATCATGGTTTCTTATTCAAAATTTCATATTTTCTTCCAAAAACCCATTCTCATCCAAAATATCAAAACCACCAAATATATCCACATCCACAAAGATTCAACTGCTTACAAAGCAAGAAATCAACATATTAACAGTCCTTAGCACAAAATAAATGATTTGTAAGCTTCCCTTACCTTTAAAAGTCTCCTGAATTTGAATTTAGGTTCTTGAGGAATTCGGTGTCTTGAGCCAAAACCTCTACAGATTGATTTTCCTCTCACAACAATATTGGATCGGGCTTAGGAATCCTCTTAACACCCTTAGTAACTTCAGATTTTTAGAGAGGTTGAGAGAGAATTGAAGAGAAAGAAAGAAAATGAGAGAATGAGGGGAAATCCCTCCCCTTCCCTTATATATTCGATCTCCTAGGAGCTCTCACACGAACTTTTGGCCAACTGAGGTCCAAACCTCACCAAGCCACTTCCCTTATCTCAAAACTGGTTTATCTTAACTGTTTTCTCGCAAAAACCCAAAATCACTCTCACAACATATCTAAATTGGCTCAAGCACATATCTCAAACTTCCTAAATTCAAACCCGAATTCAATAAACAACACCAAACCATCACTACATACAACATACCATACATAACAACAATTCATTTATTCCTTTTAATCACCTAGATTACATATCAAATTTCTACTTTTTAGTTATTAAAACACTTAGCCATATATTTAGGAAAAACATGTTACACAATACTATTGTATTTTATAAGTTGATTTTAATCATAATTATCTTGAATTTTAAAATATCATAAGTAATAATATACATACACACACACAAACACATTGACACATTGTTTAGCCTATTAAATTGACAAAGAAGTAGGTAGTCCAAGCCCGACCAGGTTAGCTCAACTCGAACCCATTTATGACACAACCTTTACCAGATTAGACTAAAAAGGCCCTCATTTTATCCAAACTCATAATTTTGACCCCAAACCCTATATTTCAAAAGGAGGGTTTGGGCTAGCATGACAAACTCAACCCATTTTGTCGGCTCTATAAATAAGGTAATTATATATAATTTATTTTTTAATTTTTAATATATTAAAAATAGTGATTTTAATTGCTTTTAATATTGTTCTTACTTTTCAATTCACTAATTTATTTTTAATATTTTATTTTTTAAAAATATATATAATTTAGTTAGACGTTTATAATTTACTTTAAATATATTGGTTTTGATTTATTTTTTTTACTTTTCAATTTTGACTTGTTGTAATATAATTTATTTTTTTAATATATCACAAGTAGTGATTTTGTCTCCAAAGACAAAATTAATATAGTAAAAGTAAAGTATATGCGTCTAAGTAAATTATATTCTTTTTAAAAATAGTATAATGTTAAAAGAAATTAGTGAATTAAAAATAAGAACAATAATAAAAGTAATAAAAATCACTTTTTCGGTAAAGAGCACAGGTGTCCTCTACTGGAGTCAATCATGTTCGAGCCGGATAGGAGCAATTGTAGGCGACAAAACTCTCTCTCTAGTATTTAATGCAGTGCATACCAAGACTCGAACACTATACCACTTATTAAGCTAGAAGCAATGAAAATCATTGTTTATATTATATTAAAAATAAATTATAAAGTAAATTATATGTAATTACCTTATTTATATAAAATAATAAATACATTACTTAATTGAATTGTATACTTAAAATAATCTAGTTATCTTAATTTAAAGTATTCTTCATTATCTTAATTAATATTATTTATTTTGTTAGTCATGTCAACACTAAATTAACTAGAGTTAATGATAAAGACTAAAAAAAAAACACTAAAAAAATGTTATAGATCTAAAATAACAAAAAATTTTACAAGAACTAAAACCACATAGGGCCATATTTACATGAACTTAAAACATTACTTAATTGAATTACTAAAAGATTAAAACAAAAAAAATACAAAGTACTAACAATTAGTTGATAAGATAAATAAAAATTACAACTTAGTTATTATAAAAATGTTATAATAAAATGATACATATTAATACTTAGCTAATGACATATGTTCTTCAATATAAGAATGTCATACTGATGAAAATTTGATAATTATATTTTCGAACTTTACTACGGTATTTTCTTTCTGGTATGTAGTTTTTATTTATTGGTCAAAAGTTAATATGATTTGATTTTAAAATGTAGAGCCCAAAACCCTAAAAGACACAACTCGAGCGTTTAATTGTGCCATCCTTTTTTTTTTGTTATTTTTCTGAGTTTCTAAATATTTATTATAATATATTTTTCTTATATTTTTTCTTTCTCATAGTGATATACATAAGGCTTTATTTGCCTTATTGGAAAGCATGTCTAGAGCCTTATGTGAAAAGGATTAAATTAAAAATTTAGTCTTTATATTTATATTGATTTTCTTTTGATCCTTTAAAATTGTTTACCTATAAGTTCTTTTGTTTACTAAGTATATTTTTGGTACAGCAGTGCGTTGAAAATAATTTTGTCCAAATCCACAGTGAATCAAAGCTACACTGAATTGTGATAGTGATTTTTCGTAAAATACGTGATTTTGGTTTCTATAGCAAAACCAAACGCACCATAAAATTATGACAATATTAAATATTTGTTTAATTCCTTAACATCTTACACAATTCATTATCTTTTGATTTCTTGTATGTTGAAATTTCGTGGAAATGACTAAAAAAAAAAAAGTAAAATTTTGTGAGGTATATTGGATTGAGATTTTAAAAGACTATTTTGGCATAAGAAAGTTTTGCAAATTTTAAAAGACTATGAGTGTGTTAGGCACAACTTTTTTTAGCTTACTTTTTCCTTAAAAGAAAAAGCTGAGCCAAACATATTTCATAAAAAACTTCTAAAAAAATAAGCTACTTATTTTTATAGAACAAATTTTGAAAAAAGTAGCCTAAAATGAAGTTGGTAAGAGGAGTTTTTTTTCCAGCTTATTGAGAGTTTATTCATGCAGTCCCCACTTGAATCACAACACTACCAAAAATGCCATCTTTTTAATTTTTTATTATTTTTCAATTTGAGGGCTTCACGGATTTCCCCTTAAATAATACTTTATTTTAATTATGTTTATTTATTGTAAGATTTGATTTATTTTTAAATTATTTGTTTTAGAAAATTAAAAAATTTATTTATTTTTAACTTTTTAAATATTCTTTACATAAAATAAAAGAACATTAATAACATGAGTAAATAATATAGTTAAATAATTTTTTTATCTTTTAAATATTTATAATTTTTTTCTTTAAATTTAATGTAGATACCATATTTTTTACAAGTTTTTAATCTATAGTTCAGTTTTTGAATTCTTAATTACAACAATATATGTATTAAATACTTTTTGGATTATTTATTAAATATTTTTTAATATATATTGACATTATTGAACTTTGTTACATAAATTATATTTTATCTTCTAAAAATATTATTAACCATAATATAAAGGTTTCTAAATATTATTCATTTTTATATTTTAAAATATTCTTTGCATAAAATAAAAGAACATTAATAACATGGCTAAATAATATAGTTAAATGATTTTTTATATTTTGAAATATTTATAATTTTTATTCTTTAAATTTAATTAGATGCCAATTTTTAAAAAATTATATTAAGTTTTTACCACAATATATTTATTAAATACTTTTTAGATTCTTTAGTAATACCTTTAATAATATTGACATTATTAATTTTTTGAAGTAAATTATATTTAATCTTCTAAAAATATTATTAACAATAACATAAAGGTTTTTAATATTTTAACTATGGTAGTAATACTTAAATTTATTTAATTAAAATCATATATACAATAAAATATTTGTAATTATCTTTAAAAATTAATTTTTTTAATTAAATGCTTTTTACATTTTTAAAATATAATTTTTAAATATTTTTATACATGAAATAAAAAAAAAATCTTACTAATTTTTTAATAACATAGTTAAATTAAATTTTTATATTTAAAAATATTCATAATGTCTATTCTTTAAATTTAATTTAGATTTAATATTTTTTTGTTTTTAATTTGGTTTTTTAATTTTAATTTGGAGTTAAGTTTTTTCATTTTTAATCATAACAATATATTTATTAAATACTTTTCAATTATTTGTTAAGAACTTTTTAATATATTTGACATTATTGAATTCATTTTAAATAATTTATTTTTTATCTTTGAAAATATTATTAGACAACACTACAATTTTTTAAAAATATTTTATCTTTTGTAATTACTATTAGTTATAATATAATATTTATAAGTCATATTGAAAATTAAATTTATTAATTAAAATAATTTTAACATTTTTAAAATTAAAAAATTAAAAATTTAATTTTTAATCATTTTATGTATTTTTATTATCATTAAAATAAACTTATGTTAATTAAATTAATTTAAAATAATTGTTACTGAAAATTAACTATATATAATATTTTTTATATTATCTAAATATTTTATTCTATTGAGTGAGGCAATTAGTTTTAAGTAAATGTAAAATGTTAAAAAAATTTACCAAACAACTTTCAGCTTGAAAGCAGCTTTAAATCTAAAAAATATAAAAATTACCAAACAACTTCTACTTTATTTTTAAAAATCTTATTTTGAGCTTTAAATTTAAAGTAGCTTTTAAACCATAAAAAAAGGTTGGGCCAAACATAATCCATGTAAGAATGTAATGACTTATAAGATTTTGTTTAAAAGACTTTTATAATCAATATTTTGTAATTTGGATTTGAATGAATTTATATTATAAGAATTTATAAGATTTGAAAGGACTTTATAAATTTATAAGATTGGAAAAAACCCATGAACTTTTAGACAACATTTAAAGTTACAAGAATTAATCAAAAGCATAACAAAAAAATGATAAGATTTTGATTAAAAAAAAGGTAAAATCAATACAATTTCTAATCTTGCAATAACTAATTGATTCTAGCTTCATGTACTCCTAAATAGCATTTCTCCACATATTGAAAGCTATCATAGCCTCTCATGCATTAATATCTTCTCGTTTATGTTCTTGTGTTACAAGTTTTATTTATATATAAAATCAATCGGTTTTATTATATATTATTCAATAATCAGCATAAAGTCTTTATATAATAACTATTATATATAAAATCAATCAGTGTAAAGATTGAATACCATATGTGAACACCTAATTTTTTCCGGGTAAATGAAAATAAAATATAAAAGAAAAGGGAAAAAGAAATTAGAGAATTTTTGAAGAAAAAAAGCTTTTTTTTTATGATGAATACCATGGAAAAACAATGTCGTATCTTGAGTTATACTTATCCGTTTGAGATGCTATTTGCACTGTTGAAAAGCTTGTAGAACAATCTACAACTCATATCTCTACCTCAAAAACCAAAATCAACTTCTATCTTGATGAAAATCAACCCCAAAGTAAGGCATTTAATCATAAAAGAACTCAAGTCCCATGTTCCTTCCCTCTCACCTTCCTTCACTTAAAAGTCCCACATTGGATAATCCACATCCATGCATCTTCTCCTTTCCCTATATAAAGAGATGCCTACCAAGCAATGAAAGAGGCCAAAAATCCATTAATCATAGGCTTAATGCAAAACATGGAGCCTATGAAAATTTAATTTTTATTATCTTTTTTTTTCTTTTCCCCCTCTTGGAGCTTCTACTAGAAACGCGTGGTGGATTGTTTTGTGCTCATCACAAATTGTTATTTTGAGGTAAATTGCTTATCTTATCTTTTTATATGTGTGTTTTATTACCTTTTTTTAATTATTGTTATTGTTGTTAAATTTTATTTTTGTATGTCCTTTTCAAATTAGAATTTTTTTAAAATTATTTTTTAGAGAAAGGATTAATTGGGTGTGACATCTTTTAGTCCTAAGGTTTTGAGGCACAAGTTGTGACAACTTGATGTCTTTAAACTCCTCTCTAAAATTGAAAATGTCAAATTAAAATTAAATTATTACAAAAATATAAAAAAAGTGTTATTGTTATTATTACTTTTCTCTATGTTTTTTATTATCATTTTAATTAAGAATATATTTTTTAAAATATCTTAAATAGAGAAAAGAATTAATTGGATGTGACATCTTCTTAATTCCAAGATGTTAAGGTAGAAGTTGCAATAGCTTGGTGTCTTAAGACTCTTCTAAAAAGTAAAATAAAATAATAAAAATGTTAAGCTAAATTAACTTGCTTCAATGGATTGACTTGAGTATACACCTCTATTGATTCTTTTTTTAGACTGTATGAGCTGTGACGGCTCAAAATCCTAAAATTTAATAAACAAAATTAAAAAATAACAACACATAAATATTTTCTACAAAAGAACTACGTGAGTCTGATTCTCTGTTGCACTCGAAGATACGTAGGAGCAGGGGTCCATTTTTGTCGATCTCAAAAATAATAAAATTTAAGATAAAATAAAAATCTTTTTATAATAATAAATTTCTTCTTGCAATTATTTTTAGGATGAGGTAAATATTTTAAAAGTTATTAATAATTTGCTTAATCAATTAGAGGTAACCATTTTATGATGGATGTTGTAGTATGCTAATACCTTCCCTACATGTAATTGATTCCCAAACCCAAAATCTAATCTTGTAGACCATTTTGTTTTTAGGTTCTTCCAATGTTTTCCCTTAATAAATATTGGTAGCGACTCCCTGTTTTTAAAACTCTTTTTCGCCGTTCCGCCACGACCCCGGTTGCGACACTATATAATATGAAAACTTATATATGATAGTTTTATTATATATATATATATATATATATATATATATATATATATATATATATATATATATATAACCAATCAACATAATTTATATATTAGAAGTTTCATTTATATATAAAACCAATTTGTTTTATTATATATTATTTAATATTCAGTGTAAAGTTTTTATATAATAGCTATCATATATAAAACCAATCAGCGTAAAGATTGAATAATATATAATAAAGCTTATATATGATAATTTTACTAAGTATTTGAGATATTAGCTGAAATTTGAAAAAAAAATTATAAAAAAAGTTGAAATCTTGCATCTGAACTTTTGTACCTTATAATTATTTCTTAATAGTTTTTTTTTTCCTTTAAAAATGTTATGCCCAAATTACCCTCAAATTTTTAAACTTTTTCCCTCTCAACTTTTTACTAATAACTTCATACCCTTTTTTTGTAATTTACTATGTAAAGTTGATTTTTTTTGGTTGTATTCAAACAAAATTAATTATCTTAAATTGCTCCTCAGCAAACTTACCTGAACAAAAATTGATTCTGATTATAATTGATAATTGATTATACATATAATTAATTATTGAAATAATCTAATTTTCGCAACTGTTCCAAACACAATAGCATTATTTATATATTATAAGTTATATTTATATATAAAACCAATCAATTTACATCTTAATTGAATATCAGAAAACTTTTTTTTTTTATCCCAAAACAATCTTTTAAAATCCTAATCCAATGCACCTCATACTTTTAGACTTTCAGTAATTGTCAAAATCATTATTGTTATACCTGAAATGGTTCGGTAAATGCCCAAGCATATACCCACTCATTTTTGCATCTTTTACTTTGTTGGATGGTAGCATTATTAGTGTGTCATGAATTTGGTTCTAATAGTCATGTGGTATGGTTTACAGCTTATTGGTGTGTTTTACATTTTGGTTTGTTTGTACTATTTGGTAGCCTAAACCTTGGTACTATTGGTGTTACTTGTTTAGCCTTTATCAAGAAATATATTTTGCTTTTAAAAATATATACCCACTCATTATAAAAATATTCTTTTGATGTTCTTAATCCCCACGTGGATAAAGTGTCGCGAGAATGTTTCGTAGTCTAGAGGGTACAAATAAATTGGCTTTGGCGAGACATGCATTGTTTGTGCTGTATTGTTTTTTGAATTAGATTGGAATAAAATAAGAGTTGAGGTACATGCTGCTTCAAGTTGTCATGTGAGGCATTTGCTGAGAAGAAGAAAATGGGACAGGAGGAAGCATTTCAACCAAGGGTGAAAAGAAGTATATTTTAAAAAGTTATTTTGCAACTTAATATCAATTAAGTCTCTCATGACTAAATAGCCGATGTGGCAAAAAATTAATTAAAAGTGCTATTTAAGTTGATAATGTGTTACGTGGACATTGTTGTTAAAAATAACAAAGTGGGGCTAATGTTTAGAGATGGAGATCAATTTCAAGGACTTCTATTGAATTTCATTAAATCTATGGAATTTTCTAGACCAAATTAGTGGTTTACTCTTAAAATTTACTTAGTTTTCTGCCTGGCTAGTTAACATTAGGTAGAATATATTTTAAAAAGGATTAATTGTATTTTTATTCTTCAAGCATCATGATTATGTAATTTTAGTTTCTTCAGTTTCAATTGTATTAATTAGGTCCCTCAACTTTTTTTATATTTATAATCAAGTCCCTCTATTATGATTCCATCCAATATTTAAGTTAGTAATTCACATATAATGGAAAGATATTCCTTTTACTGTTGATCACTTAAAAACAATTGATCCACAAACATCATCCACGTGATAATTAAGTCATCAACATAGTCAAAGCACTTTTTAGGCCATCCTAGTTCAAATATTTGGTCTCTAAGTTGACACATTATATTTATTCATTATCATGTCATGTATCATTGTCATATCATTTAATTTTATTAATACTAGATGGAATCAAGATGGATGGACCTAATTATAAATGGGAGAAAACTTGAGGAACCCAATTGATGTAATTGTAACCTAAAGAATCAAAATCACATAACCATAATATCTGATAGATTAAAAATACAATTAAGCCTTTAAAAAATATTATAACACTTATTTAGCATTGACTTGGCCAACATTGTCGATGTCGTAGTCAACAATAATATTTCATAGCTACATAACAATATTGTTCTAGTGAGATTACCCAATAACATACACATTAAGGAGTTGCACTAAGGTTTTGTCGTGTGCTATTTTTCTCGTACAATATCTCAGTGTGCATCAATTATACCCAAATAATTACATTATTACAAATTGAAAAAAAAATATAGTTGAGTGATTTAAAGAAAAAGTTATTGTCGTCATATATTGTTAATAATGACGGTACAATATAAGATAAGAATAGAAAGTTATGTATGGACACCTCAATTATAATAAGTGATATAATATAATAAAAAAAGCTAAAATTAATATTAATATATTGTTTGATATACAAGAATATTTATATATTATTATTCATCTGAATAATAATAGGATTTGGAAAGACAAGAAAGGGTGTGCTAATAATAGTTAGATTTTGTTGATGCAATTTAGAAATGTTGATGTGACAATTTTCATGAATTGTGCTTTAGCTTTTAAAGATATAATAGATTGACACCCAATCGTGGGAGGCCATGAAATTTTGCGTTTGGTCTCCATGTTGGTTACTACACACAACATTAACGGGCATGCAAAACTTGGCCCATTTGCAGATCAAGTGAAATCAAAGTGGAAAGGAATGTGAAGATTTTTATGTGCTCATCATTCACAAGTAAACTAGTAGTTACGTAGCAAAACATAAAATTGTTTCAAAGAACAAAGTACTAACACATTTAATGTAAAATGTGGGAAAATAACTTGTTGACGAAAAATGTCCCTGTCAAGCTGAGCAACCTTGTTGCGAGCAATCTGAGGCAACATTTTATGACATGCCCATTCTCCAGCTTTGTTGTTATGCCCCAAAAAACAATAGTGATAAGCTAGGAGCAATACCAGCCACAACCATTCTAACCTTATAATCAAATATGAAATTAGCTGGTAATGCCGAAATCAAACTGCCCACAGCATATCCTGTTGTTGTCAGTACGACATGCACAAAGGCTTCCTGCGGGATATTCGTATGAGCTTCTTCAACTTAAGCCATTGGTATGTCATGCCCATTGCACATATGGGCAGCCTTCAAAAATGGCTTGACAAGTATTACAGTAATATATCCTGCAGCGAAAGCAGCAGCCATGGCTATGATGTTTTTTTGATTAGCTGCAAGTCCAATTATCAATGTTCCCATTATCATTGACCCTTTCATGGCTTTCAATGTTGTCAATGCACACAGCTTCTTCACCTGTTCATAAGGATGGCCTGAGTTGTTGCTTTTGTACCCTCTACAATTAGTGGTGGGTCCCCTCCTCCTCCAACAAATAGGAGCTCTTCACCCAGTGGTAAAGCTAGCAAAATTGGCTCGGCCCGATGGGCTGACCCAATGGCCCAACAAGCCAGGTTGGCCTGGGCCATTAAATGCTTGGCCTAACAAAAATCGGGCCAAAATGGCTCGATCCGATTGGCCAGACGAGCCAGACCAGGCCCCAAAAAATTTAGCCCAAAGGAAATTGGGCCTATTTGGCCCGGAACAATATATATATATATATATATATATATATATATATATACACACTGTAAAATATACCAAAGCCTAACAAACAATTAGTCATTGGCCATTTTGGCTCGACCCAATGGGCCTATTGGGTTAGGCTGGGCTAGAAAAATAATAGCACATTAAGAACTCAGGTCGCCTCGGCCTGGCCCGCCTTTGACACTTAGCCCATCGAGCTAGACTGGGCCAAGCCGACCTGGCCCATTTGATAGCTCTTCCCGATGGTACCGTTCCTCCTCCAATAGGTTGAACCTCTTCACCTGATGGTGCAACTCTTCCAACAACTAGAACCTCTTCACTTGGTGGTGGAGCCACTCCTCTTTCAATAAGTGAAATTTCAATTTCATCAATTTCCTGATAACCAAGAAAAGAATGAAGAATTAATTTGAAGGTAAAATAAAGTAGAGAACATAAGAAGATGGAAACTTAATGTGTGACACCTTTAACTGTCAACTTTTTTGTAAACCAAATTCGAGCTCTAATTTCAACTTTGTTGCTATGCCCCGGAAAAATAATAGTGATAACCTAGTAGCAACACTAGCCACAACCATTCTAATGGTATAATCAATATGAAATTAGCTGGTAATGCTGGAATCACACCGCCCACAACATATCCTGTTATTGTCACTACGACATGCACAATGGCTTCATACGAGATATTCGTATGAGCTTTTTCAACTTGAGCCATTGGTATGTCATGCCTATTCCACATATGGGCAGCCTTTAAAAATGGCTTGACAAAGTATTGCAGAAATATATCCCGCAGTGGAAGCAACAGCCATGGCTGTGATGTTTTTCTGATTAGCTGTAAGTCCAATCATCAATGTTCCTATTATCATTGACCCTTTCATGGCTTTCAATGATGTCAATGCACATAGCTTCTTCACCTGTTCATAAGGATGGTCTGAGTTGTTGCTCTTGTACCCTCTTCAATTGGTGGTGGGTCCCCTCATTCTCCAACAAGTGGAAGCTCTTCACCTGGTGGTAAAGCTGGCAAAATTGGCCTGGCCTGATGGGATGACCCAATGGCCCAACAGGCCAGGCTGGCCTAAGCCATTAAATGCTTGGCCTAATAAAAATCGGGCCAAAATGGCCCGATCTAATTGGCCAGACTGGGCCCCAAAAAAATTGGCCCAAGGAAATTGGGTCTATTTGGTCGGTACTATATATATATATATATATATATATATATTGTAAAATATACAAAAAACTAAGAAACAATTAGTCATTATCCATTTTGGCTCGGCCTGATGGGCCCATTGGGTTAGGCTAGGCTAGAAAAATAATAACCCATTCAGAACTCAGGTTGGCTCGGCCTGGCCCGCTTTTGACCCTTAGCCCGTCAAGCTAGACCGGGCTAAGCCGACCTGGCCCATTTGACAACTTTTCCCGATGGTACCCGCTCCTCCTCCAATAGGTTGAACCTTTTCACCTGATGGTGCAACTCTTCCAACAACTAGAACCTCTTCACTTGGTGGTGGGGCCACTCCTATTTCAATAGGTGAAGTTTCAATTTCAACAATTTCCTAATAACCAAGAAAGAATGAAGAATTAATTTGAAGGTAAAATAAAGTAGAGAACATAAGAAGATGGAAACTTAACGTGTGACAACTTTAACTGTCAACTTTTTTGTAACCCAAATTCGAGCTCTAATTTCAACTTTGTTGCTATGCCCCGGAAAAATAATAGTGATAAGCTACTAGCAATACTAGCCACAACCATTCTAACGGTATAATCAAATATGAAATTAGCTGGTAATGCTGGAATCACACCGCCCACAACATATCCTGTTATTGTCACTACGACATGCACAATGGCTTCTTACGAGATATTCGTATGAGCTTCTTCAACTTGAGCCATTGGTATGTCATGCCTATTCCACATATGGGTAGCCTTTAAAAATGGCTTGACAAGTATTGCAAAAATATATCCCGCAGCGGAAGCAGCAACCATGGCTGTGATGTTTTTCTGATTAGCTGCAAGTCCAATCATCAATGTTCCTATTATCATTGACCCTTTCATGGCTTTCAATGATGTCAATGCACATAGCTTCTTCACCTGTTCATGAGGATGGTCTGAGTTGTTGCTCTTGTACACTCTTCAATTGGTGGTGGGTCCCCTCCTTCTCCAACAAGTGGAAGCTCTTCACCTGGTGGTAAAGCTGGCAAAATTGGCCTGGCCTGATGGGTTGACCCAATGGCCCAACAGGCCAAGCTGGCCTAGGCCATTAAATGCTTAGCCTAATAAAAATCGGGCCAAAATGGCCCGATCTAATTGGCCAGACTGGGCCCCAAAAAAATTGGCCTAAAGGAAATTGGGTCTATTTGGCCCGGTACTATATATATATATATATATATATATATATATATATATATATATATTGTAAAATATACAAAAATTAAGAAACAATTAGTCATTAGCCATTTTGGCTCGGCCTGATGGGCCCATTGGGTTAGGCTAGGCTAAAAAAATAATAACCCATTCAGAACTCAGGTCGGCCCGGCCTGGCCCGCTTTTGACACTTGGCCCGTCAAGCTAGATCGGGCCAAGCCGACCTGGCCCATTTGACAGCTTTTCCCGATGGTACCCGCTCCTCCTCCAATAGGTTGAACCTCTTCACCTGATGGTGCAACTCTTCCAACAACTAGAGGTGGTGGCGCCACTCCTCTTTCAATAAGTGAAATTTCAATTTCATCAATTTCCTGATAACCAAGAAAAGAATGAAGAATTAATTTGAAGGTAAAATAAAGTAGAGAACATAAGAAGATGGAAACTTAATGTGTGACACCTTTAACTGTCAACTTTTTTGTAACCCAAATTCGAGCTCTAATTTCAACTTTGTTGTTATGCCCCGGAAAAATAATAGTGATAACCTAGTAGCAACACTAGCCACAACCATTCTAATGGTATAATCAAATATGAAATTAGCTGGTAATGCTGGAATCACACCGCCCACAACATATCCTGTTATTGTCACTACGACATGCACAATGGCTTCTTACGAGATATTCGTATGAGCTTTTTCAACTTGAGCCATTGGTATGTCATGCCTATTCCACATATGGGCAGCCTTTAAAAATGGCTTGACAAGTATTGCAGAAATATATCCCGCAGCGGAAGCAGCAGCCATGGCTGTGATGTTTTTCTGATTAGCTGCAAGTCTAATCATCAATGTTCCTATTATCATTGACCCTTTCATGGCTTTCAATGATGTCAATGCACATAGCTTCTTCACCTGTTCATGAGGATGGTCTGAGTTGTTGCTCTTGTACACTCTTCAATTGGTGGTGGGTCCCCTCCTTCTCCAACAAGTGGAAGCTCTTCACCTGGTGGTAAAGCTGGCAAAATTAGCCTGGCCTGATGGGCTGACCCAATGGCCCAACAAGCCAGGCTGGCCTAAGCCATTAAATGCGTGGCCTAATAAAAATCGGGCCAAAATGGCCCGATCTGATTGGCCAGACTGGGCCCCAAAAAAATTGGCCCAAAGGAAATTGGGTCTATTTGGCCCGGTACTATATATATATATTGTAAAATATACAAAAAACTAAGAAACAATTAGTCATTAGCCATTTTGGCTCGGCCTGATGGGCCCATTGGGTTAGGCAAGGCTAGAAAAATAATAACCCATTCAGAACTCAGGTCGGCCCGGCCTAGCCCGCTTTTGACACTTGGCCCGTCAAGCTAGACCAGGCCAAGCCGACCTGGCCCATTTGATAGCTTTTCCCGATGGTACCGCTCTTCCTCCAATAGGTGAACCTCTTCACTTGATGGTGCAACTCTTCCAACAACTAGAACCTCTTCACTTGGTGGTGGAGCCACTCCTCTTTCAATAAGTGAAATTTCAATTTCATCAATTTCCTGATAACCAAGAAAAGAATGAAGAATTAATTTGAAGGTAAAATAAAGTAGAGAACATAAGAAGATGGAAACTTAATGTGTGACACCTTTAACTGTCAACTTTTTTGTAAAGCAAATTCGAGCTCTAATTTCAACTTTGTTGCTATGCCCCGGAAAAATAATAGTGATAACCTAGTAGCAATACTAGCCACAACCATTCTAACGGTATAATCAAATATGAAATTAGCTGGTAATGTTGGAATCACACCGCCCACAACATATCCTGTTATTGTCACTATGACATGCACAATGGCTTCTTACGAGATATTCGTATGAGCTTCTTCAACTTGAGCCATTGGTATGTCATGCCTATTCCACATATGGGCAGCCTTTAAAAATGGCTTGACAAATATTGCAGAAATATATCCCGCAGCGGAAGCAGCAGCCATGGCTGTGATGTTTTTCTGATTAGCTGTAAGTCCAATCATCAATGTTCCCATTATCATTGACCCTTTCATGGCTTTCAATGATGTCAATGCACATAGCTTCTTCACCTGTTCATGAGGATGGTCTGAGTTGTTGCTCTTGTACACTCTTCAATTGATGGTGGGTCCCCTCCTTCTCCAACAAGTGGAAGCTCTTCACCTGGTGGTAAAGTTGGCAAAATTGGCCTGGCCTAATGGGCTGACCCAATGGCCCAACAGGCCAGGCTGGCCTAGGCCATTAAATGCTTGGCCTAATAAAAATCGGGCCAAAATGGCCCGATCCGATTGACCAGACTGGCCCCTAAAAAAATTGGCCCAAAGGAAATTAGGTCTATTTGGCCCAGTACTATATATATATATATATATATATATATATATATTGTAAAATATACAAAAAACTAAGAAACAATTAGTCATTATCCATTTTGGCTCGGCCTGATGGGCCCATTGGGTTAGGCTAAGCTAGAAAAATAGTAGCCCATTCAGAACTCAGGTCGGCCCGGCATGGCCCGCTTTTGACACTTGGCCCGTCAAGCTAGACCGGGCCAAGTCGACTTGGCCCATTTGACAGCTTTTCCCAATGGTACCGCTCCTCCTCCAATAGGTGGAACCTCTTGACTTGGTGGTGCAACTCTTCCAACAACTAGAACCTCTTCACTTGGTGGTGGGGCCACTCCTCTTTCAATAGGTGAAATTTCAATTTCAACAATTTCCTGATGACCAAGAAAAGAATGAAGAATTAATTTAAAGGTAAAATAAAGTAGAGAACATAAGAAGATGGAAACTTAATGTGTGACACCTTAACTGTCAACTTTTCTGTAACCCAAATTCGAGCTCTAATTTCAACTTTGTTGCTATGCCTCGGAAAAATAATAGTGATAAGCTAGTAGCAATACTAGCCACAACCATTCTACCCTTATAATCAAATATGAAATTAGCTGGTAATGCTGGAATCACACCGCCCATAACATATCCTGCTATTGTCACTACGACATGCATAATGGCTTCTTGCGAGATATTCGTATGAGCTTCTTCAACTTCAGCCATTGGTATGTCATGCTTATTCCACATATGGGCAGCCTTCAAAAATGGCTTGACAAGTATTGAAGCAATATATCTTGTAGCGAAAGCAGCACCCATGGCTGTGATGTTTTTCTGATTAGCTGCAAGTCCAATTATCAATGTTCCCATTATCATTGACCATTTCATGGCTTTCAATGCTGTCAATGACACAGCTTCTTCACCTGTTCATGAAGATGGTCTGAGTTGTTGCTCTTTTACCCTCTACAGTTGGTGGTGGGTCCCCTCCTTCTCCAACAAGTGGAAGCTCTTCACCTGGTGGTAAAGCTAGCAAAATTGGCCCGGCCCAATGGGTTGTCCCAATGGCCTTATAGGCCAGGTTGGCCTGGGCCATTAAATGCTTGGCCTAATAAAAATCGGGCCAAAATGGCTCGACCCGATTGGCCAGACCGAGCCCCAAAAAAGTTGGCCCAAAGGAAATTGGGCCTATTTGGCCTAGTACTATATATATATGTATATATATATATATTGTGAAATATACAAAAAACTAAGAAACAATTAGTCATTGGCCATTTTGGCTCGGCCCAATGGGCCCATTGGGTTAGGCTGGGCTAGAAAAATAATAGCCAATTAAGAACTCAGGTCAGCCTAGCCGGGCCCGCCTTTGACACTTAGCCCGTCAAGCTAGACTGAGCCAAGTCGACCTGGGCCATTTGACAACTCTTCCCAATGGTATCGCTCCTCCTCTAATAGGTGCAACCTCTTCACCTGATGGTGCAACTCCTCCAACAACTAGAACCTCTTCACTTGGTGGTGGGGCCACTCCTCGTTCAATAGGTGAAATTTCAATTTCAACAATTTCCTGATGACCAAGAAAAGAATGAAGAATTAATTTGAAGGTAAATAAAGTAGAGAACATAAGAAGATGGAAACTTAATGTGTGACATCCTTAACTGTCAACTTTTCTGTAACTCAAATTCGAGCTCTAATTCCAGCCTTGTTGCTATGCCTCGGAAAAAACAATAGTGATAAGCTAGTAACAATACCAGCTACAACCATGCTAACCTTATAATCAAATATGAAATTAGCTGGTAATGCTGGAATCAAACTGCCCACAACATATCCTGCTGTTGTCACTACGACATGCACAATGAACATCTCAACAGGGGAGGACCTGAAGACCTATAGTATTTTCTTTTTGTATAAGGGAGAAGGTAGATAAATACTGCTCTGTATAGGATCTTTTTGATGTATATAGTGGGCTAGGTAGTATATGTCTTTCGATGTACTTTTGTTTTCTGACTGTTATGTATTACTCAAACCATGATATACAGTTTTATGATATATATGTATATATCTTTCATATTTTATTACCATTTCCAAATTCTGTTAAGTTTGGAATTTCTTTTAAAAATGGAAAAAATTTTACATGCATTTTTATTTACTTAAACTTAATAACTAAATTAATATGAATTGTATTTAATATGAATGGGTGTTACAGAATTCATCCCAATTAAAATATTATAAACTTTGATATTTTTTTAAATTTTATGGAATTCTCACTTTACACTCAATTTCACTTAATTAGGTGGCTAGAAATTATTATTTGTAATATTATTATATTTAGTGTTAAATGTTTATTTTAGTATTTTATTCATTTTTTATTAATTTTATTTTGAGATTAGAATTATATTTAATAGATTATTTGTTTGTTTCCAAGCTTTATATTTATTCACTACTAATTTAGGTTAAAAATAATGAGGTTTTGAGGTATGGGCCTCACCTCCTAAATTTTAGCCTTTCCAAAAGGTTTCCCTAATTTATCTAATTAATCACAAGTTCATAAATAGGTTCATAACATATATTAAATTGTAATCAATTCCTATTATTATCAAGATTATTATCATTCATTATTATTTTATTACTATATTTATTATCATAATCAATACTTTTGTTACCATTATTTTGTTATTAATATTGTTAAATTTAATCAAAATTATTATTGTTGTTGTTGTTGTGGTTATTGTCATTCCTCACGTTGCTCATCACCTAGGTGGTTGTTGGACCATCTAATTTCGGTTAATTTATTTTTTTATCTGTTCATATTGTTTTTGTTTGCATTCATCATATTTAGACTTTTGTGTTTAGCCCAATCATATGAGGCCCTTAAGGGACAAAATAATCTTTGTAACTCTCTATTTTACTTCCACACGTTAAGCCTCCTTTATCTGAATTACTTATAATTTTTTTTTCCAATTCTATCCTCTTTCTCGTGTTTATTGGCTGCTTCTCTATTGGTTGATATTGTTTTTTTCTTCTCTGTTTTTTTTTGGAATATGTCCCTCTCTTTTCCTCTTCCTCAACCGTTCTACATTGCTGCTTGTATTTTACACAATAGGGAAAAACTTTCGTAACTTTCTCCCTCTTAGCTCTGACTTCATGCAACGGGGAAAGAAAACATTTCTACAAACTAAATTCATGACTCCAAATAAGTCATGCCAAGTTAGCAATTTCAAGACAATAACTATTATCATAACCAACCAATTTCAAGACATAACAACACGCAAGCAAGAACAAAATCCAATAGTAAATATGAAAAAGAAGAGCAAAGATTTCAGAAATAACACATGTTTAATAGTGCATAAACAATTAAAATTTCCAACTGAGACCTAAACCTCCTCCCCCACCTTGGGTTTTTGTAAACAAAAATTGGATTTCTTGCTCCCATGCTCAAAGCTCCACTCCAAACTGCCCCACATCGTACGACAAAAGAAAAGAAGATGTTTTGGGATTGGGAGATTGAAGGAATAGATGAGGGTTTTGAAGGAAAGAAGAGATAAATATATCTTTTGCTTTTTGACAAAAGAAAACCGTGAACACTCCCCCCTGTTTTCTCTAACCGACTCTAAAAAAGGGTGTTACAACCCGCGATATCAACCACCATGAATTATCACAATGGAACAACAAAAAGAAAACGCTAGCTAGTCATCTATTTTGATTTTAAGTTCAATTAGGAAAACTTGTCAGTTCACTTGCTTGTGAAAATATGGGTGAGTTTTTTTTTTTCAAGGTCAATCAGCTTGTCATCAACACAATCACCAAGATAAAATCATACACAAAAATAAAACATAACACATAACCATATATAAGATAGCATGTCTAGCATACACAGTACTGGATACATAGTGACGAAAATCGAACATAAGGACAAAATATCAAATAAGGTAATGGGAGAGGTGTGTGACAATGAACTCGACATACAACACAAAAGGAGGAAAGGGTACATAACTCACTCCCTATACTGGTCACCTCTACTCGAAAGATATAATATAAACTACATTGTTTCCTAGAGACAATGAGGAAAGGTAAAGGGTGTGCTGTCATCATCGTCATCATCTCCCACAAAAAAAACCCGGCCTGAGCCTTGTTCACGTCCACGCCCACGGGAAGCTTGCATGCTAAAAAGCCTTCGGTACTCATGTGCATTAGCCACTCAATGAGGAGTAGGCATATGTGCAGGAAAAGTAGATAAGGAATGCAGAATCTCCCAAGTGAACTTTGAGAAATCCACCCGAATCGTAACCAGAATCATGGAGATTAAAGCGTCATGTGGTGTATAGCGGTTGAGAAGCAGGCCGTCAAAACGTGCTTGATGGGCATCAGCATTGATAGACTAACCACCTTGCCCATCTTGGTTGGTCGGTGTCAGCTCCACACTGAAAGCATCACTCCATGGGGGAAAACACCGCTTGCTCCCGCAATTAAGGCAATTGCGATCATCACATCACACACACGTAAAACACACAAACAAGGATAAGCTACCCAAAAGAAAACAAACATAGCATTCAAAACATGTACATCATACTAAGCATAAGGTAAGCACACATTCAATCAGATAAACACACAAAGGTTTTTCATTTTATTATTCTTGATTAAAGCGTAACCATATATGTAATATAGACCATGAATCCTAGACTCTCCATGGAAATATGAAAAATGAGCGACTAGCCTAGATATTCCTTAATCATGGTATAATAAACACATATACCCTCACCAAGGTTCTCAAGGCGATACGTGCCTAAACTGTTTGGGGAATACCAGCCACTAATCATGGCAGTCAGTGCTCTTTGTTAGGATTTCCGTATGGGGCAACCACCATCACGACATAGGTTTGCAAGGCCCTGATCTCTTGTGGAATTGCGCCATCCGTAGTCCTCAAGCTCTCACACCTCGGTTAGCACCATGATCACGTGAATGTGAACACCTTCGGTATCACATGCTCATACAACAATGCATGTGTGCATGCCAAATATCTCATCATAAACAGACATTGATGACAATGTATATCAACAACTGCTTATCATTCATACCTGGAAAATCCATTTATCAATGGTTTCATAACATAGTCAACATGCCATCAAGTCACAAATATACAACAAGTCATGCCTTTTGCAACTTTTGCCAAGAAACTCTTTTAATTTAACACTTACCAAGCCATATATATATATATATATTCTGTATTTAGAAATATTAGAATTTTAAAAAATTAAATAAGAAAATATGCTGATGAAATTTATCAAGTTAAAACTTAGGTCTTAGGTTTTTCATAAAACTTAGTCTATTGAACATTATTTACAAATTTCCTCTTAATTAAGTCACCAAATTATAATTTAAATTTATGTAAAACAAAAAAAATTATATTTTATTGAAATTTATATTTAACTTTTATTTTAAAAGATCCACTATTAAATTTTTATCATAAAAGATAGGGTTTTTATAAAGTTACACAAAAGTTATAGAAACTTATTTCTAAAACAGCTTCCAGATTTTAGTCTCTATTTTGAAAATCATTTTAGGATAGTAAATGCTTTTTGCTTAACATGATTGTAAAGAAAATTTTGTTTATTTTGTAAAACAATAAAGATCACCTCAAGCAAAAATCTACAAAAAGAATAAGACAATGAGGTTAGGGTTACCTACTAAAGGACTAGCAAGCATGTCTTGCCATTTTCATATCTAAACAAAATTTTACAAAGTCCAAGCCTTTGATTTTCTTAAAGTACACTTAAAAACCTTTTCAAAATGACCAAGGACACCAAAAACCATGGTCCACCGCATTTTTATATAATTTTTGAAATTTCACAGTTCTCAAATCACTTTCAGTCAAAAAACAAGTATAACCTTTAGTTTCCAAAAATCATTAAAAATAGAAAACCCAATCAATTATAGGCAAACCATATATGTTTGGAAATCTTTTTGTGTCTACTCTTTGATCGTTCAAAGAGTTTCTAAAGTACATAACCAAATATTCTAGAATCACATTTTATTACACACTATTAGGTCAGCATTTTTTGAGAGCATGCACAAATTTCAAAAGGCTTAACCTTTTCATTTCTTAACCTTTTAATGCATTTCTTGAGTCCATTTTGGAGAAAATTTTGTCTAGTTTACAACAAAAGCACAAGCACTCAAAAATATTAACCAGATCTTCAGATAACATAAAAACAGTGCACCATTCTTAGATAGAAAAACGAAACAACATCAAGAACATATTATACTTAAGCATGAAAATGTTATCTTTCATCAAGTTTACCACTTTTGAAAATACCAACAACATTTTTAAATAATAAAACACATCAAAAAACAATATGCTAAGATCCTTCAAGCTTACAAGAGGATTTTTGGAACAAAGGGAGAGTCTCCCTCCAACTTTGGTAAGATGAGCCACCAAATAACACAAAAAATGGTTGATATAGAATCTAACACGAGAAGAAACAGAATTTAGAACCAAGAAAGTAAAGAAAAGACTTAGATCACTTAGGTCTTGAGAGAGAAAAAAAAAAAGATGTAGGAAAAAGAAGATAAAAAAGATGGAGTTTTTACCTAGCATTACTTCTTGGACACTCTACTTTCTACCTTCTCTTCCAACACTTAGAGAAATTTTTGAACAAGGCTCTCTCTTCTCTCTAGTTCACTGTTTCAAGAGGAGAAAAATGAGGATAGTTGTTGTGTTTTAAAGCTTCTTTCAAGACACTTAAGGAGGGTGTTTTGGTAACTAGCAAATTAGGAGTGTGTTTAAATTAAAATGGAAAACAAATTTCACCTTCTCCAAGGAAAGGGGTGGACAACCAAAAGGGAGAAACAAGGAGTGGTTTAGTGATTTTTGGTACATGAAGGACACCATGACATGACTAATTGTAGGAATTTGGGAAAAGTTTCTTAGTTAGCTTGCAACTAAACTAGTTTGCTTAGGAATTAATAGTTAGATTAGTTGGATTAGGCCTAGGGGACGTGTGGTATAGGTCTAGATAAGGGCAATTTAAAATTTTCATACTGACAAGATTCTAAGCAGTCTTTCCAATAGATAGATATATTAAGAAAAGGATCAACTCAAAAGTAAGGAAAACAACTAACTTAACTAAAATTCAATCATAATTAAATTTAATTAATTATAATTAAATTTAATTAATTATAATTAAATTCTAGAACCTTACACTATCCATCAAACTCTGCAGATATCTCCTCGCTTACTTGATAGTAGTGCAACTCCAATTCCGTAAAATTCTTCTGCAGAAATTTACACAAACACCGACACATGAATCTTAATTAATTCTTTGAAAGGGAAATTAAATTAAATTTTCTCTTTTAAATTATTCAAACACTTATTCACAGATTAATAAGAAACAGGCATTAGAGGGGGCTTCTTCTCTATTACGTTAAACAGACGAAAAAAAGGGTTTAATTTTTTTGATCCAAGGGTAGACATCCTCTCACTGTTTCTAATTGTTAGATCTCTTCTTAATATATTTTTTTACATTAAAACTTACTTAGGCTCGCCTATATGTTTGTGGCCCAGCAGATGAGGAAAGGAAGAAAAAAAATTATACATTTGCCAAGTGTATAGACCTATAATATTGGCTGAGGGAAAAAGAAAAAAAAAACACTTAGCCAAATTAATTTCTTATTAACCTAATTCTAATTTATCTATCAATACATCCTTTTAATTAACTTAATCTAACTTTTACCTAATCAATTAATTAAATTTTTACACTCATTTAATTATTTAATTTAACCTTTCACTATTTATTTATTTAATTAATTCTTACACTCTCCTAATTAATTAACTATTAACTAATCATTATTTAATTTTCATTAAATATTTTCACAAATCCAAAAACTCCAAGTCTTTATATTAAACCTTAATGTTTAAAATTCACAAATCTTATTTTGATTCATTCAAAACTTCTTACTTACATTTAATTCAGCACAAATATAATTATAATATAATTATTTAAACTAATAACCAATAACAATAGCAAGCAATTAAAATAAAATAGTAACTTATACAAAACAATAATTATTACAATTAATTAATTTTTCTTAACAACCTCTTTTAATATTAAAAGTTTAAAACTTTATTTTAATTTATACCCAAATTTTTAATTTACTTAAACCCATAATATTTTTTTCAAACTGATTAATATAATCTCTTTTAATTATCTTAACTTAATTCAAATATAATTGCAAGTACAGTTATTAAAACCATTAATAAAAATAGTAACGAGCAAAAATAAAATAAAATACTAATTTATTTATTTTACAAAAGAAGTTGAAAAAAAGAGGATGTTACATTCTTTCTTTGTTAATATGACTCACCCTCTTCTTGTATATAAGACTTTCTTTCTAGGATTGCTTTCCCTGTTACTTACTTCTTTCGCTTACCCTCGCTTCCTTTCTCCATTCCGCCACTCACCATTTAGCAATCTTACTAACATGGTATTCCATGTCTATATACAAATAAAAATAAAATTAAATAAATAGTAAGGAAAAAATTAAAATTAAAATTAAAAGAATATTAACAAAAAATAAAAATAAAACATTTCCATAAATTACTTTCTAGAATAAGTAATTGTCTTTCCAGAAAGCAATTTCTGAAACTATTAAACATAATTCAAGAAATTACTTTCTGGAATAGACAATTGTTTATTTCGAAAAGCAGTTTCCAAAATACTAATGAAATGATAAAAATGCAACGATTTGTAGAAAACAACATTCAATGTTACTTGAGATGCAATCACCAAAATGCACCTCCTAACACAAATGATAAAAATGCGTCACCTATTACATATTTATTATCATGTATCACACAAATTATGGAAAAAATTATAGAAAAAAAGATAAGGAATGAACATAAAAGTAAAAGGTTTAAAGAATAATGATGATGAAGGTGCAAAAATAGAGTTAAAGAATGATGAAGATGGGGGGAGGGGGTGCAAAATTTAGGTTTTAAAATAATAAAGATGGAGGTGCAAAATTAGGATTTAAACAACAATGAAGATAGAGTGTAAAAATAAGTTAATATTATTTTATATAAAAGGTTATTTTGATAATAAAAAAATATTTTAAAAAAAGAGATATACTTATTAATTAAAGAGGTATAATTATGAAAAGCCTTATTTATTATCTCTAAATCTGAAGATTGGCTCATTCCTTTTAATGCTTTTTTTTTTTTATGCTAATTAGAGTTGTTTGGGTAGGTTTTTATATCAATTATATTTAATCAATATCTCTTTTACAAAGAATCAAAATAATAAATAATAAAATCTAAACTGATGTGAAATTAAACAATAATTAGATCTTGGCAAAATTCATTTCTTAATAAATTCCATGATTAAAGTTAGATATTGTTGCAATTTAACCAAAGTAATCAAAGTATTATTTCCAAACATAAAAATAAATTAGTCAATAGAAAAAGGATTAATTAGATGTAACATCCTTTTAATCTTAGGGTTTAATGACATAAGTTGTAATAACTTGTTGTCTTAAAGCTCTTCTCTAATTAAAAGCATAAAGAAATAATAATAATAATAATAATGATGATGATGATGATGATGATGGTGGTGGTGGTGGTGGTGATGATGATGATAATAATGATGATGATGATAATGATAATAATGATGATGATAATGATGATGGCACAATCTTAAATAAAAGTATTTTATAATTTAATCAAAAATTATGATAATAACAAAATCTTTCAAAGAACTAATTATTTGGATGTGATATCTTCTTAATTTTAAAGTTTTGTGGCTTAAGTTGTACAATTTGAGGTCTTAAAAACTCTTATCTTAAATAAAAATGTTAAACTAAAATTATTTTTTATAAAGATAAAATACTAAATCCAATTAAAATAAATGGATTGGCTTGGTTGTACACCTCTATCAATTTTATATTTAGGATGTATGAAGTATGACGGTTTAGAAATCTTAAAATTAAAATAATAATAAAATTAAAAAATGTCAATATTTAAATATTTTCTACCCAAAACTACATGAGCTTGATTTTCCATTGTATTGGGAGATAAGTGGGAGCAGGACCACTTCTGTCGATTTCAAAGGCAATAAAATTTAATCATTTTAAGATAAAGTTAAAAACTTTTTTAAATAATAAACTATTTTTGTTGAATTATTTTTGGATGAGATAAATATTTTAAAAAGTTATTAATAATTTACTTACTTAACTAGCATTTAAACCCGTGCATTGCACAGATCAAATCTATTACATAAATTTTATGATTATAATTAATTATCATAAAAGATTTAATAGTAATTAAATTAATCCAACTTAAATACATTTTGATACTATAAAATATATTAAATAATAAATTAAAATAAACTATAAAAATAAAAAGCTAAAAATATAAATAAAACAATCTTATTAACAATCATGTATGATAAAAAAGTTTACAATATGATATAAACAACAATTGCACCTAATCCTTTTATTGTAAAAAGAATAATAATTTTGTTATTCTTCATCGTTAGGCTAACTCTAACTAATTTTTGGTATAATTAGTTATTTTAACCTGTGCATTGCACAAAATAAATATTTATTTCATATAACATAATTTATAATAAAAAAATACTTTTAAATATATAATATAAATTATATTATAATTAAAATTCATAGTAAATAAATATTTTCGAGCATATAGATTATATTATAACTTTATAATATATAGTTTATATTGTGATACAATGTCACTCCAATTATTGATAATTTATTTAAAAAAATATTAAAATTTAATTTAGAACTAAAGATATTGAAAATGATAAATTAAAAATATGAGAGGTTAAGAAATTCCTAAAAACACTCTTGTTGAATAATGATGACTAAAAACACTCTTTTTAAAGATGATAGCTAAAAATGCTCTCGTGAGAGATAAAAGTTCTAATTAATATATAGGATGGATAAATATGATGACTTTTATGATAGAGAAGTTAAATTTTTGTTCATTGGTGCACAAGAGTCTTCTTTTTAGTATTTTTTAAGTGTACAATGACAACAATAAGATTCGAGCTCACACATTTGTGCAAATTATTCTTCACCATTAAGCTAACTTTAATGGATTTACAGTATAGTTAGTATCTTAACATGTGCATTGCATAGAATAAATATTTATTTCATATAACATAAATTTATTAATTTATAAATACTTCTAAATATATAATATAAATTATATTATAATTAAAATTCGTAATAAATAAGTATTTTTTGAACATATAAATTATATTATAAATTTATAATATATAGTTTATATTGTGATACAATGTCGTTTCAATTATTGATAATTTATTTTAAAAAAATACTAAAGTATAATTTAGAACTAAGATATTGAAAATGATAGATTAAAGATATGAGAGGTCAAAGAAATCCCTAAAAACACTTTGTTGAAGAATGACGGTTAAAGAATGATAGCTAAAAACACTCACATGAGAGATAGAAGTTCTAATTTAACATATATAATATATAGTTTATATTGTGATACAATGTCGTTCTAATTATTGATAATTTATTTTAAAAATATTAACATATAATTTAAACTAAATATATTGAAAATGATAGACTAAAAGATATGAGAGGTTAAAGAAATCCTAAAAACACTCTTGTTGAAGAATGACGGCTAAAAATGCTCTCATTAAAAAATAATAGCTAAAAACACTCTTATGAGAGATAGAAGTTCTAATTTAACATATAGGGTGGATAAATATGGTGACTTTTATGATAGAGAAGCTAAATTTTTATTCATTGGTCCACAAAACATCCTTCTT